>CM026411.1:33118623-33136654 GCA_014858505.1 Corymbia citriodora subsp. variegata
AAGCAATTTTGTGCAGAGAACGGAATCAGAATGACAAGAACTATTCCCAATAGACCGCAGCAAAATGGAGTTGCTGAGAGGATGAACAGAACTCTGAATGAGCGTGCAAGAAGTATGAGGTTGCATGCAGGATTACCCAAGATGTTTTGGGCAGATGCAATTAATATGGCAGCATATTTAATTAATAGAGGACCTTCGGTTCCACTTGATTTTAAGTTACCAGAAGAAGAATGGAGTGGAAAGAAGGTAAGTTTCTTGCATCTGAAAGTCTTTGGTTGTGTTTCCTATGTCCACGTAGATTCTGAAAATAGAGATAAACTTGATGCAAAAGCTAAAAAGTGTTTCTTCATCGGATATGGTTCTGATTATTTTGGCTATCGGTTCTGGGATGAACAAAATAGAAAAATAATAAGAACTGCTGATGTTACGTTCAATGAGAATATGTTGTACAAGGATAAATCCGTGGCAAAATCTAGTGTGAAGGAAAATTTGGTGGAGAATACAGAGATTGAATTGGAAGAAAATTCTAAAAGTGTTCTGGTTGAAATTCCTAAAACTATTGCTGAACAAGAATCACGTACACCTGATCCCACTTTGAGAAGATCTAGTAGAACATCTAAACCTGTGCAAAGATATTCTCCGTCATTGCATTATTTGCTTTTGACTGACGCTGGTGAACCAGAAAATTTTTCGGAAGCAGTGCAGGTTGAAGATTTTGTTAAGTGGGAGTTAGCAATGCAGGATGAGTTGGATTCACTCGAGAAAAATAAAACTTGGGTGTTAACTCAGTTACCAGATGGGAAGAAGGCATTGCAGAACAAGTGGGTGTATCGGGTCAAAGAAGAACCCGATGGCAGCAAGAGGTACAAAGCAAGGTTAGTAGTAAAAGGGTTTCAGCAAAAAGAAGGAATTGACTATACAGAGATTTTTTCTCCAGTTGTGAAATTGACTACTGTTAGGTCAATATTGAGTATTGTTGCTACAGAGAATTTACATCTAGAGCAGCTAGATGTTAAGACTGCATTCCTCCATGGTAATTTGGAGGAGGATATTTATATGGTACAACCGGAAGATTTTCAAGATTCTGGAAAAGAAAATTATGTCTGCAAATTGAATAAAAGTCTGTATGGCTTGAAACAGGCTCCTCGACAGTGGTACAAAAAATTTGACACATTTATGTGTGGTAACAGGTTCACTAGAAGTGACATGGATCACTGTTGTTATTTCAAAAAATTTGATGATTGCTATATTATTTTGCTGTTGTATGTGGATGATATGCTCATTGCAGGATCTAGCATGAGAGAGATCAACATATTGAAGCAGCAATTGTCAAAAGAGTTTGAGATGAAGGACTTGGGCGCTGCGAATCAGATTCTTGGGATGAGGATCACGCAGGATAGATCTAAAGGAATTCTAAAGTTATCTCAAGAAAAGTACATTGAAAAAGTGCTTGACAGATTCGGAGTTCAGAATGCAAAGCCCAGAAATACTCCTTTAGGAAGTCACTTCAAGCTCTCAAAGGAGCAGTCACCAAAGACGAATGAAGAGCGGGAGTATATGGCTAAAGTGCCTTATGCATCAGCTGTTGGTAGTTTAATGTACGCAATGATGTGTACTAGACCGGACATAGCTCATGCAGTGGGAGTTGTGAGCAGATACATGGCAAATCCAGGAATAAAACATTGGGAAGCTGTAAAGTGGTTATTAAGATACCTGAAAGGCACTTCAAGTATGTCATTATGTTTTATGAAAAATAGTGCAACTTTACAAGGCTTTGTTAATGCAGATCTTAGTGGTGACTTGGATAATAGGAAAAGCACCTCAGGTTATGTTTTTACCTTAGGTGGCACTGCAATCAGTTGGATGTCTAGACTTCAGACTTGTGTATCTCTCTCAACCACTGAAGTAGAGTATGTGGCTATATCTGAAGCTGGTAAAGAGATGATTTGATTGAAAATTTTTCTAAAGGAGATAGGCAAGGAGCAAGATAATAGTGTTCTTTTCAGTGATAGTCAAAGTGCTATTTGTCTTGCAAAGAATCCGGTATTTCACTCAAGGACAAAACACATTGAGTTAAAATATCATCAAATTCGTCAGTTGATAGATGACGGGACATTGTCATTAAAGAAGATTCTTGGTACAGAAAATCCAGCAGATATGTTAACAAAGGTTGTCACCACTGAGAAACTGAGGCTGTGCATTGCCTCAGTTGGCCTCCATGGTAAGTGATGAGGGGGGCCGCCGCACTAGGACAATTTGGGTTGAAAATATGAAGACTATAAAAGTTTATTACTGTTTTTTGAAGATCAGCCTCCAAGTGGGAGATTGATGGAATTGTGGAGTCTGATAGAGAAAGATATTATTGTGGGTAGACACTTCCTAGTAGGTCACCCATCCTGAGATATTAAAGGAAATAGAGTTTATATTACTGCTAATAGCATATATGTAATTTCCTTTAATATATATGCCCTAGACTCCTGTTATAAATAGGGGCAATTTCTTTTATAGTTGTAACGCTGAAGCTTTGTAACCCTGAGCTTGTAACGCTGAAGCTTTGTAACCCTGAGCTTGTAACGCTGAAGCTTTGTAACCCTGAGCTTGTAACGCTGATACTGATAGTGAAGAGATTGCCTAGTGTGGCACCGTGGTTTTTCCCTTCTTGATTTTAGAAGGGTTTTCCAAGTAAAAATTCCTGCTTGCCTTCTTTTTTCTTCCCTACTTTATTTTTCGTCGCATATTCGCATCCCCAACAGGGAGGGGGGGAGAGAGCTTTAGCGAGGACTATGGAGGTCTTCGTTGCCGCCGCCCCACCATTGTTATGAAGGGTGGGCAACAGTGGGGCAAGGGCCGGTCAGGGTCACTAGGCCCTGGGTAGTGGCTAACGACCATGATTGACCACCGACAAGGGCTGGCCCTTGCCAAATTTGGGGTGAGGGTCACAGCCCTCCCCCAAATCCAACAAGGGTCACTAGCCCTTGCCCAAAGGGATTAAGGGCCGTCAATCGCTAGCTAGGGTGACCCTTGCCCCAAATCTGGGCACGGGCCCATAGGCCCTCATCAACAGTCAACTAGGGTCACTAGCCACAACCCGGAGTTGGCAACCTCGGTAAACCCTCACCCCATCATCACTGACCCTTCCTAGTAATAGTGGGGTGACGACAATAAAAGGCCTCCAAAACCCTCGTCAAAGCTCTATCTATAGGGGATTTATTCCTCTAGCCCTCTCCGAGATGTGGGTCTTAAATACTTAGGACTATTTCTCTATTTAACATTCATTTTTTCATTAATCTCACTATTGCAAGGCAGAAGTACAGCACAAGTGTCAAAAATTAACATGGTAGATACTTAAGTACCAAAAGTTTTGAAATGTACACTTAAGTGCCACTTTTTTTTAAAAAAAATTGAGATATTTAAGTGCCAACTTTGATAAAGGCAGTTGGAAATTCAACATGACTTATTTTAATAATATAAGTGGTCTACATGGTTAGTTGGAAAGCTAATTTAGCAGTGACAGTGCAAAATGATGTTATTTTGGCTCCACAATAAATATTAATTAAAATAAGTTAAGAGAATTGAATTAAAAGAAGAGGNATAACAGTGTTCTTTTCAGTGATAGTCAAAGTGCTATTTGTCTTGCAAAGAATCCGGTATTTCACTCAAGGACAAAACACATTGAGTTAAAATATCATCAAATTCGTCAGTTGATAGATGACGGGACATTGTCATTAAAGAAGATTCTTGGTACAGAAAATCCAGCAGATATGTTAACAAAGGTTGTCACCACTAAGAAACTGAGGGTGTGCATTGCCTCAGTTGGCCTCCATGGTAAGTGATGAGGGGGGCCGCCGCACTAGGACAATTTGGGTTGAAAAGATGAAGACTATAAAAGTTTATTGCTGTTTTTTGAAGATCAGCCTCCAAGTGGGAGATTGATGGAATTGTGGAGTCTGATAGAGAAAGATATTATTGTGGGTAGACACTTCCTAGTAGGTCACCCATCCTGAGATATTAAAGGAAATAGAGTTTATATTACTGCTAATAGCATATATGTAATTTCCTTTAATATGTATGCCCTAGACTCCTGTTATAAATAGGGGCAATTTCTTTTATAGTTGTAACGCTGAAGCTTTGTAACCCTGAACTTGTAACGCTGATACTGATAATGAAGAGATTGCCTAGTGCGGCACCGTGGTTTTTCCCTTCTTGATTTTAGAAGGGTTTTCCACGTAAAAATTCCTGCTTGCCTTCTTTTTTCTTCCCTACTTTATTTTTCGTCGCATATTCGCGTCCCCAACACTCTCCTGGAAGTGGATGCGGATCGTCTACTCCCAAGCGTGCATCCATCGTCTGCTGCGCTCCCTAATGGCTAACACGCGCCGGTCTCACCATGACTAGGCTATCTTCTCTCTCCCTCGACAGCCTGCCCCGTTATTGCCACATTCGCAACCCCACCGTGACCAATCACCACCTACCTCCATTAATGTCCCTCAAATAGCTCGTGGATTCAACTCAAGCATACGGCTATGCTATCAGATCGGTTATACTTGAAATTTAGATCAAACCATCCTGAAAACCAATTAGATTCTGCGTTCCAAATTTGAAAGCGGTCAGAACTGGTCTAGTTCCCCATTTCAAGTAAAGAATTATTTGAGAACCAAAATGACCAAACCGAATTTGAAACCAGTTTCATAACCAAAAGAATGAACAAAAGAAAGATAGGCTCCTAGGCAAACCCCAGAATTGAACAAAAAAAGGAAGGGTCTAGGATCAGTTTAAAAGCAAACAAAATAAGTTCCAAGTTTCAAAATTTTAAAATCAATTCTATTACATTAAGTTTCAAGTTTTAAATCTGGAACCTATTTATCTCAAATCGATCACTTCTAATCATATTATAACAATAATGTACTCCAGTTAGGAAAAACAAAATGGATTCCTCGAAGGCGGGTGAACTCACCATCGGACTCTCTTCAAGATCAGCCCATCGCAATCGAGATCTTTGTAGATCCGGCGATGATGGCTTGATTTGGAGGGGGGCCTCCAGATCTGAAGGTCACTCTTCCGGTTCTCGGTACAAACGACGAGCAAGTTGTGGCGAGAATTGGAGTTGGGCGCTTTGGATCGAACTCAATGCGCGGTGTAAGCTCGATTCCAACGTGAGAAATGCCCGATGGGAGACTCGGTGTGGGTGTGCGTAAGAGAGAGATCTGGTCTTGTCCAAAAATGTAAAAAAATCTGAGTGCCACATGTCGAAGAACCGTGCAAGCCACAGACGATGGGCATGGATAGATAGCAGACGA
Source organism: Corymbia citriodora subsp. variegata (assembly GCA_014858505.1). Lineage (NCBI taxonomy): Eukaryota > Viridiplantae > Streptophyta > Magnoliopsida > Myrtales > Myrtaceae > Corymbia > Corymbia citriodora. The sequence continues at coordinate 33,123,921 of CM026411.1, forward strand.
TCCGCGCCCCTAACCCCATTTTTCCTATCCCTCCTTACTCCGCTTGATACCATAATACTGAAGAAGTTCCCGATCGTTTTAATTGCTTTATGACAAAGAAGATTGCTTTGGATAATTAACCCCGGGACCTATAAAATATCGTATTAATCTCATGGACCAAGTAAAATGCAATTTAATTGAATCAAGTAGCAGAACTCCACAGGAAAATTATTTTGGTAGTCTTAATGTGTAAAAGACCCTCCATTTTGACTACATTGTATGGTCTCAATCTTGTCTTTTTTTGTTATGATATTAAGGGTGCGTTTATTTCAATGAAAGTAGTTTCTTAAAAAGTGTTTTCCAAACTTTCTGTTGTTTGTTTTTTCAAAAACGATTTGGTCAATGGAAAATACTTTCCAGTCAACATAAATATTATATATTATTTTAGGAAAATGAATTCATGTACATGGGAAGGAGAAAACACTTTCCCTCTTTATGAAGTTTTTAGGTTCTTCTCTTTTTGTTAGCTTAAATGTTATTCAATCATTTTTCAAATGCGATACAAATACCTGAAAATATTTTCAATTACACATCATCAAACACAAGAAAATTAATCATTTTCATGAAAAATGATTTCCTGTAAAATATTTTCCAAAAATAGTATGATTTTCGCGAAACAAACGCACCCTAAATTGATTGCTATGGTTGCTCTTATAGCACCAAAAAATGTAAACCCTCCAGAACTGCAACTAATATTTGCAGAGCTCATGGTATTAAGATGTAATATCTTGACGGAGCAGGTTAAACAAGTAGACGTTTCTGTAATGGGAAGGCAATGAGCACTAGCGCATTCTTTAAGATAGAGCAAGCAAGTGCGAATCTACCAAGGTTTTACAAATAACCGTGAAAGTATGGTATCTCCAATGAAAAAGAAGCACACTACATGGAGAATGAAGCACAAACTCGTTTGAGTTGGGAATATCCACCTAACAGCCTCGTTGATTTACACTCAGATTTCTGCTTTCTGCTGCTATTCAATTCTCTCCTCCATAAAAATGTATCTGGCCAAGGCATTTTTCCCACCATGAAACGACGTACAGTACGTACTGGTGGAAACACTGCATATTCTCTTCAGGGTTTTTACGCTTGAGGACCACAAAGAATGTCATGGATTCATGGCTTTCTGGCTTCAGGAAAAAGGGAGATTTCGCCACTTTTAGCGAGTAACGGTGGAACAAGTCGTCGATGATCAGTTCATCGCCAAAATGATGGAGCAATAATCCCTCGAATGCAGCTCTTAAGCAAAGAGAGCGTGATTCAGGGGTGGAAAAAGCAACGTGCAATTTAGGGTGGCTCAGAGTCTGAATCCTCTCGATGTGGAAGAATTTGTTTCGACCAATCACTTGTTTCAGCTCCTTTTCTGATGGGAAATACAATGGCAAGTTGAAGCTCTCTACTTTGGCTTTGCTTATGATCCCCTGCGTCCCCAAAATTAATTTTCAAAGTGATAATAACCCTGCTTAATTCTTGGAGCCAAATGGTAATTTTCGCCATTTGTATTTTCTTTGTCCATTTTTCACGTGCAATGTTAATATCTCAGCATGTGTCAAACTGATATTTAATCATTTAATATATAGATTTCAACTGCAAGATCCAAGAAATGTTAACACCTTCGAAAAGATAATAATAACATGGTTTTCACTTGAAGATGTCATTTTTCATGAAAATTATTACCTTCTTTGTAGCATATATCTATAAATTTATGGCATGTTTGGTAACACTTTCGGGAATAACTAATTATGTTCTTTTGTTCCAAGGAACAGATTTGGAATAGAAATCCATTTAGTAATTTTTTTTTTTTTTGGAACAAATTTGTTCCTGAGAATAGATTTGGAATAAAAAAAAAAAGTTGCTTCTTGCTCCCATAAACAATTTTTGATAATCAATTTTCCTTAATTCTCTTGTTTCCCTTCCCTTTCTTCTTCTTCTTCCTCCTCCCAACCCACTGCCACCCCATCGCCAACCCTGGGTTGCCGCCGCCGACAAGCGGCCGAGCAAAGTTCAACGAGCTTGCTAGAATCTCATCAAGCCAAGGCGAGGTCCGACAAGCTCACTGGAGGCTCACCTAGCAACCAGTGAGGCTTGCCCAACCCAATGAGGCTCGACCTCACCTAGGTTGGGCAAGTTCAACCTTGCCTTGGCCTAGTGAGGCTAAGCCTCGCCCTCCAGTGAGCTTGCGAGGTCTCGCCCTAGCCTAGTGAGGCTTCAATGAGCTTGCCGAACCTCGCCCAACCGCTCGCCGATTACCACCAGTGGCGGTAACTGCCCACTAAAAGAGGAAGAAGGAGAGAAAAGGGACAAAGAAAAAGAAAAAGAAAAAGAAAAAGAAAAAATAGAAATATAATAAAATTATAATAAAAAGTATTTAAAAAATCAAAAAATTGAAGACTCCTACCAAATGCATTTTTGTGGGAATAAAAATTTTGAATAGTTTATTAAACACCTCAAATACTCAAAATTTATTCTTAGGAGTAGAAAAATCATTTATTATTAGAAATTGTTCCCGGGAGTAAAATCATTATCAAATAGGCTCTTATATTGCAACTTTTCAAAAAATTTCACCACAAAATGATCTATGAAATCACATGATTACTTATTTAAGGAGATCCCCTCTGAAATAACTCTTGCGAATGTATTTTGGTGGAATAATTAGGACATCCAACTAAAACACACTTCTGCTAACCTTCATGAAACAAGTATCAGGAAAGCGAACTTTATTGCAATTAACATCGCCCATCATCATGAAATGCATAATTTAATCTCTCTAATCTTATTCTTGCGCGCACGTACCTCATTGGCCATGTCCACAAGGCAAGAACCCAGCAACTCGAATTCCGACCCTACGGTGGTCTGAGAATCATGAACCAAATCCGGCACACCAGGCACGACCATAAATATCAATCCCTCACTAACCATCTCCTCTGCTCTCGCACTGAGAAATGCCTCCATGTCTCTCCTGAACTGAGAAGAATAAGCCCCGACAACCTCAGCGGGCGAGTTCACATGATAAATTCTCTCTCCATTCCAAGCACGGGAAGACTTGTCCAGTATCTCTAGCGGAACGTGGGACAGCCAGTGGAGTGCACAGGACGAGTATGCAAAGTGTAGGGATGCGGTTGGTAGGAGACGGCCGTGGAACGACCCAGGAGCTGCCATGGCATAGTACCGCTGCCTCTCAGGCAGGAGGTTGGTGAAAAGCGTGTTGAAGTCATTGGTGGGGAGGTCGTTGAAGATGGCTTGGAACTCAAGGGTACGAAATTGAGGATGTTTGATGGGTTTGATGAGGTCTAAGAGGCATTGTATTATGGTTTCGATGGCTTGAACGGATGTGAGTCCTGTGGAGCAACCAAAGTCTGCTATTCTGATTATGTGGTTTGGAGAGGATGATGAGAGGTGGTTCAGATCAACGGTTGTGGGCAAAGCTTCCTTGATTATATCCATGGCGGCGGCGGCGACTCCTTTCTGTAGAACAGGACAATATATAGTGATTAGTTTTGCAATACTTATTTTCACGCATTTAATTTAAGCTCTTCCAAATCACATCCATATGTTCTATAGATAGGTTGTCCTATTTCCAGCCACTCTAGCAATGTAGAAAAAACAACCACATAAAAGTTGGTACTAAGTCTAATAAAAGTTAGCAATGCAAGATTAACGGTTAATTTAATAATAGAAAAATTGTTGATACGTAAGGCACATAAAAGTGGAAACTCAATAGAAAAATAAGTAATATACAAAAAAATTAATAATTGATAAGAAACTCAAATAAGAGTGTAGCCCAAAACTAATTGGTAATTTAATCATAGAAAAGTTGGTAAATCATAGAAAAGGTTTGGTAATTTCATACAATAGGTAGTACACTGAAGATTTGTTGCTAAGAAAGGTAAATAAAAATTGGTAAAGATAAGAGAAGTTTTTTTCCCAGAATTAAGAAAAGTTGGTAATTGAAAAAATAAAACCAAATGGGCATCGGTAACTAACTAAAATTAGTTGGGAATGCAAAACTATTTGACAACTTGATTGGGGAAAATTTGGTAATCACTCTATTAAGGTTTGCAATTCTTAAAAAGAGGTAAGTTTAAGAAGTTGGTGAGCAAGGAAAATAAAAGCAATGACTCAATAGAAAAGTTAGTATAAATTCAAGAAACAAATGTTGGGAAGCAATTATAATGAGAATTGGTGACCCAAATATAGTTGATGATTTAATCAGAAAAAAAATTTTAAGCCAAGAAATAAAGGTCAGCGATTTCCATATAATGGATTGGTATATTTAAACCGTTGATAAAAAGGGTAAATAAAAATTGGTAAACATGAGTTTTTTTAGTTAGAGATAAGAGGGGTTGTTATTTAAGAAAAATCAAACAACGGTAAGTAATCCAAATAAGAGTTCAACCCAAAATTAATAGGTAGTGTAATCTAAGGAAGTTGGTCATCACTCTAACTGAGGTAAGTAATTTCTTAAAAGACTTGGTAAATTATAAAAGTTAGCAACTAAGGTAGATGAAGTGGGTAACTCAAAAGAAAAGATGGTAAATTTAAAAATAAAACAAATAATTTGTAATAAGCAATTCAAATGAGAATTAGTAACCCAACTAGTGGTGTTGGAGAATTGTGATAAGACACTCAGATAAAAGTCGGTAATTTTATATAGTAATTGGTAAATTTAAGATACCAATGATAAGAAAAGTAAATAAAAGTCGGTAACTTAATAGAAAAGTAGATAGCCTTATATATATGATTAGTCGTTCAAATAAAGATTAGAAAATTGATGTATATATTGATAAATTTAAGGAGATGGTAAGAAAGATAAAAAAAGATTAGCAAAAGATAAGAAAATTTGATAATTTATAAACTACCATAAAAAATGGGTGATCATTTCAAAGTATGGATAAGTTACTGCTATATCGTCGAGAAATTAGGCAACTAGTAACTTTTTTTACCAATAATTTTGTAACTCTTACCTTCTATTTTAGAAATCTACACAGAAAAACGAAGCTACGGATTAGTCCAACTTCAACACTCCTGGCCTTCTCCAAAGAAGGAAAAAATGAAGAAGATGCAGAAGAAAGGATGAGAAAGGGCGATCTGACAATGAAACTAATATGGAATTTGCGAGATCAAGAAAATTTTATGATAGGTAAGCCGAAGTACTTTGCTATTACTCATCTAAAATCATCATATAGCAGTGAATTATATAGTACGAGCTAGTAATCTCACATCGATATCTTTTTGCAATGGGAAACGATCATCTACTACTTGAGAGATATATCAATGAAGTGCTCTGTCATCAAAACCAGCTAATACACGAGCTTTCTGTTCTAGTTCTTCCATGGATGCTATACTTGAGCACGAGTTCGTAATCTTTCGCCGGCTATAGATAAAAGATGACAAAGGTCAAGTGTGCTAAAACTTTGTGATAGAAAGTACCTGATAGGAGGAATTCTGGGCGTAGCTATAAGATCCACTCCCTCCGTTCATGGCGACTGGTTCAGAGATGATAATCCTCCTCTCATCCTCCATTCTCTCTCTCTCTCTCTCTCTCTCTCTCTCCACGTGCAGGTCATTTGTCGGGTAGTGTGCAGCATCAAGTCGTGCAATATATAGCATCACCTCGAGCGACAAAAAATCATCAATTTGCTGACAATGACGTTCATCTTCGGGCCACATTTTGTAGTGGGGACATCAAACGAGAAGTCAAGACTTGAAACCCATGTATTAGATCTTACCATGTTTAGCACAAATGACTTACCAAGATTACAATTCTTTATATATAGACTGTAATACTAATCAATCACCAAGGAAAGATCAGGCTAGCCATGAACAAAAAAAAAATACTTCGACAGCATTTTAAGGGACCAAATATAAGTCTATTTAGCTCGTTGTAGCCATTTAGCGATGACTCATGAGAACCCGAAAATTAAGACTGAGCCTCAATATAATTCGTGATACGTGATAGATATGTATGGTAATTGGTCTTTACGATATAGAATGAAATACTATAAGTTATGCAAAATCCGTGTAAAACCTTTTTCTAACGCATGCTGAGTCTAAAGAAAATACATGCATAATTAGGCAGAAATTAATCTTTGCTCGTGGCTGTGAGCTAACCTTAAGACCTCTTGAGTTCGATAACTTCAATTAATTATGTGTAAGAAGTTAACCATATAGGTTGATCCAAAGATCGAAGAGTGAATTTATAGAGAAAATTGTCCAAAAAATTCTAAACCTATAGCATTTTGCCAATTTAGTAATAAATCTTTTAATTATACAAATTAAGTCATAAACCTTTTTAATGTTTTGCCAATAGTCCTAAATCTTTTGGACATTTTTCCTAACAAGTCCATCAAGCTAATTTTAGCTAAAAATCGCCAATGTGGATGCCAACCATCTTACGTGGTGCAGCCAGAGCTAACGGGAACAATTATTAATAATATTTTAAGATTCCTTCATTTTTTCTCTTATCTTTTTTTCCTTTTCTTTCCTTTCCTTTTTTTTTCTTCCCTTCTTCCTCCTCTAGCCAGTGCTAGTGAGAGCAAGCCTCGCCTGCCCATGGTGAGTTCGAGCCTCATCATCACTATTGGCTAGCGACCCTTGCCTAGTCTAGGGTTAGAAAAAAGAAAGAAAGGGAAAAAGTTTGTTCACGTCAATGCTAGTGGTGCCACGTAGGATAACCGCATCCACATCAATAATTTCGAGCTAAAATTGACTGAATAGACTTAATTGATCAAAACTGATAATATTTAAGGCTCAATCAGAAAAATTAAAAGGTTTGTAATTGAATTATAAAAGTGTAGTAAGTTTAGGATTTTTTTAATAATTTTCCCCCCTCTCTCTCTCTCATCACCAAAACCTAGGGTTCTCACTTCTCATTACAGAGTTTGAGTCGTAATCAACTTTCACTTGACTCTAGATCCAACATCTCATTGTGTCTCGTCGCTCCAGGTTACCCTCACAAACATCAAAGCAAATGGTGCTCCATACAATATTTGCAATTCCTCTCTTTTTAGACTGATTATGTTGTGGGAATGTCGAGCATTGCATCTTTCTTGTATTGTGTGGATTGAATGAGTTCGGCAACACTGCATTGCAATTGCGCTTCTCCTAAGATGGTGAGAAAACAAAAATATGGCCGAGTCCTACTTAATTTGCTTTTAAGTCAAATCAATAGAAGCATCATCATATGTGTGATCATGTGGCTACACAAAAATGAAGTTTACACTATTGTGAATCATCCCGGCAAACAGCCACTTGTCCCCCATAGCCGTTGAGATCTCGACAAACTCAATAGCCATAAACCAAGCCTCCATATCTGGAGGTTCAACAGCTCGCCATCGAGCCTAGATTTGGATACCTAGTACCGTGGAAAGCTCACACAACCATGGCAAGGTCATCGTGGGCGTCGGTAATCTCAAAACAAGATTGAGCCGCCATGGACAATGAATAGAATCTCTCTAAAGGAGTAGATGAACAAAAGCATAGAAAAGGAAAGAAAAGAAAAATGAAAGACAAAAGAAGGAAAACAGAAAAGAAAATTTAGAAAAGTATTGGAAAAGAAATTGTTTCAAGTAGAGTTATATATGCCAAATTTGTTTCTCACGTAGGAGGGCCAGTAATGAATGGATCGCTATGTCATCTCAAATGACTCAAAAAATTACATTGAAATTTCATACAAAGACATAAGACTACATTGGCAAAATTGGGAAAGTTTAGGACTTAATTAGCATCCTCACAATGGATTTAAGATTGAATTGGTAATTTGTCATTCTAAAAAAAGTTGGTAAATTTAAAAAAAAAAAAACAAAAAAGGCAAATAAAAGTGGTTAAGTCAATAAAAAAGTTCGTAAGATTAAAAAAAGAAAGAAAATGAATTCTAGTAATAAGCAACTCAAAGAAAAGTTAGCAACTCAATTAGTGGGTAAGTAAATGGGAGAGTAGTGTTGAGTCACTCAAACAAAGATCGTGGAATTGTCCTACTTCAACAGTCTCGCTCTTCACCAATGAAAAAAGAGCAAATGTGAAAAAGATGTGGAAGAAAGGGAGGGAGGACAATCTGGTTATGAAACTAACATGGAATTAGTAGATCATGGGAAGTTTGTGGCAGAAAAGACAATGTACTCGCCATTACCCCAATCATATAGCAGCAAACCAATTTTTTATTTTTTTTTATATTCCGCTTAGTAGTTCAAGCTAGTAATGTCACATTATTATCTTTCAGCAGGGGAAAATGATTGTCTACTACTTCTTCTTCTTTTTGAGCGAAATAAAAATAACATTCATTAAACTCGAGCCCATTTACAAGAATAAGGAGCATCAAAACACAGGATCTCCCAAAGAGAGGAAGGGGGGTTAGCAACCCAATTGAGGGGAAGGGTCTTACATCTAGAGGCTTTTACAACCCAATCAGCCAATCTATTTGAAGTGCGAGGGCAAAAAACTATTTCTAGACTCTCAAAAAGGGCCAACATGCTAATGCATTCAAAGATAAGTGATTCAACATCCCAAGGAGAGAGAGAAGAATCTTTTAGACAACTCACCAACGATTGTCTACTACTTCAAAGATGATATATCAAAGCAATAATATGTTGGAATGCGTTTGGAAGTGCTTTGTCATTGAAGAAGTCATTTACACACGAGCTTTCTGTTCTAGACCTTCAGCGGATGCAATGTATGAGAATGAGTTTGTATTCTTTTCACAGCTAGTAGGACAAATGTTCAGTGTGCTGAAACATTTTGCGAAATTCGATTCACCAAGTGACCGCTACAAAATCGTCTTGTAATCGGAAATACTTGATAGGAGGAGTTCCGTGCGTAGCTGTAAGGTCCGCTCCCTCCATTCACGGCCACTAATTCAGCGATGCTTATTTTCCTCTCATGCGCAGGTCAATTTGCCGACCATGAAACTTTGATTATTGTGTTTTTCTTTTAAAAAAATTTCTCTTATTTTTATATTAACGTTGACCAAGAAAAAAGTTACTGACAAACACGAAACAACTTTGAAAAAGCAGACAGTAGAAGAGGCCGAGAAGCCCGGGAGGCACACAAGCACACGCATGCCCCCCCGGTACCACCTGCCCTTGAAGTTGATGCCAGTTTAGGAGCCAGCGGAATCCTATCTACAAACCATCCATTTAAAAATTGAAACCTCGTATTTCGTAATTTCACCAACTCTTATTGCCTCTGTCCATTCAAAATAATTCCCGATACTGTCGGGCCAATAGAATCAACTTCACTTTCAATTAAGATAATGACAGTGAAAGTCTACGTTGATAAGTCACTTTAACGCTAAAAATATTGGCCGAAATAAGAGTTTGGTGAATGGAAAAAGAAAATGGTGAAAAAAGCTGATTACCGGATGGTTTTCATTTATTAATTGCAGCTGTGAAATTCCAACTATTGCTCAAGATGAAACTCCATCCCTTCCAATCAAAAACTCTCCAATAGAAAGAGAAGTAATTGAATACTTAACCACTAGAGTTTACCTTAGTGACAAACCCCAATAGCCACCCTTCTCATAGATAGGGTGTTCAAAACCCATATTCTCTAAGGGATTACAGTAAGGACGATTTAGTTTCAAGTATGAATTTTGATTCCTACACTTTATAAGAAGGCAGTGTAAAAGTCTGAAAGTGAGAATTAGAGTTAAAGTAAAGTATGACAGAAAAAAATTATAATAAGTAAGCACCTTAAATGAGCAAATTATATCTAATATCGAATGAAGTTCTATCTAACATGTTAGTCACTATGCAGAACGTGCCTAGCATCATCCATCCCGCTTTCCCTTTAAGCACCTTAAATGAGCAAATTATATCTAATATCTAATGAAGTTCTATCTAACATGTTAGTCACTATGCAGAGCGTGCCTAGCATCATCCATCCCGCTTTCCCTCTTTCTTCACCATCCTCTCTCTTGGAAGTGGATGCAGATAGTCTGCTCCCAAGCGTGCATCAATCTCTGCTGCACTCAATAATGACAAACGCGTCGGTCGCACCATGACTAGGCCTACCTTCTCTCTCCCTCACAGCTTGCCCCCATTATCACCACGTCCGCCGCACCCCGCCATGACCAACCACCACTCACCTCCATTAATGTCCCCCAAATAGCTCGGGGATTTGAAGCAAAGCCTGTGCAACCTGATTGTTTCAATTAGATATTTAGATCAGGCCATTTTGAAAACCGGTCTAATTCCTAATTCCAAATTTAAAAGCTGCAAAAATTGGTCCGATTCCCCATTTCAAGTGAAGAATCGCTTGAGAATTGGTCTAATTGAACTGTATTTGGAACTAGTTTTATAAAGTCTAAAAACCTAATTTTTGTCTTGATATCTTTTTCTCTATCTCTATCTCTTTTTCTCTGCTCCCTTCGACCTCACTTAAATATTTCTTCGCTTGATCCTGACTTGCTTATCTCGCTCACTCTTGTTCAACTTTTATTATGAACCGCTTTATTACTCTCTTTTTTTTACTATGAGAAGTGGAACCAAAAGAAGGAACAAAACAAAAATAGGTTCTTGGGCAACCCCTACAACCGAACAAAAAGAAAAAGAAAAGTTACAAGATTAGTTTCAAGACAAATAGGACAAATTCCAAGTTCTTAAAACTGGAAACTGATTTTAATAGGATAAATTTCAAGTTCTAGGTCTGAAATCTGTCTATGCTGAAACCTCAAAGACAGGCGAACTCATCTACAGACTCTTAATAAGATCCGCTCATCTAGATCGGGATCTTAGCAGATCTGGCGATGATGACTTGATTTGGAGGGGGGCCTCCAGATCAGGAGGTCGCTCTTCCAGTTCTCGGTATAAATGACGAGCAAGTTGCGGTGAGAGTTGGAGTTGGGCGCACGGGGTCGAGCTCAGTCACGACCAAGGAGCTCAATGCCGCCGCAAGCTCGACTCCAGCGGGAGACATATGCCTGATGGGAGACTCGGTGTGTGCGAGAGTGAGAGAGAGATCCGGTCTGGTTCAAGAATATAAAAAAATCTGAGTGCCACATGTCAAAGATCCGTTGCGAACCTCAGACGAGGGGCGTGGATGGATAGCAGATGGACCGTGCCCCTACCCCCATTTTCTCCTGCCCTCCTTGCACTCCGCTTGATACCATAATACAAAAGAAGGTCCCAATAATTTTAATGGCCTCATGACGAAGAAGATCGCTTTAGCTAAATAATTCCAGGCCTATAAAATATCGTATTAATCTCGTGGACCAAGTAAAAAGCAAGTTGATTGAATCAAGTAGCAGCGTTGTGAAAATCTTTAGACACTCCCCTGGTAAATTATTTTGGTAGTCTTAAAGTGTAATAGACCCTCCATTTTGATTATGTTGTATGGTCTCAATCTTGTCTTTTTTGGTTATGATAATCATTTTATTTCTATTCCAGAACTATTTTTTTATTCTAGACTTTTTCTGAAACAGAAATCCATTTGATAAAATAATTTCATTTTTTCTATTTATGAAACAAATTTTTAGTCTAGAAATAAGTTTGGAACAAAAATAAAGAGCAAAAATTTTCTACTTCTTAATTTCTGAAATAAAAATGAAAAATAAAAACTCTTCTCAACACATATTCTCGCTACTAGCCAGCCGCCCAACCATCACCGCTACCCAATGTTCGTTACTATCAGCCCCGCCCCCTTCCACCACCCCCCTATCCGCTTGCCATCCACCCCCTATCGTGCACTGCCGTCCGAAAGTGAGAAATTTTGCCTTGTTATCAAACAAATGGCTATTTTGGAAGCAGAAAATTTGTATCATTATCAAATACGTATTTTTATTCAAAAAATCATCTAGAAATAGAAATAAAAAAATCAATTTTTGGCCAAAATTATTATCATTTGCATCCTAGATTAATGGTTGTGGTTGCTCATATAGCACCAAAAAATGTAAACCCTCCAGAACTACGAGTAATTAAATTTTGTAGTGCTCACGTTAATAAGATATGATATCTTGACGGAGAAGGTTAAATAAGCAGACGTTTCAGTATTGAGAAGGCGATGAACACTAGCGTATTCTTTAAGACAGAGCAAGCAAATGCGAATCTACCAAGGTTTAACAAATAACCATGACAGTACAGTATCTCCAGTGAGAAAAAAACAAAACACACTACGTGGAGAATGAAGCACAAACTCGTTTGAGTTGGGGATATCCACTTAACGGCCTCGTTGTTTAAACTCGGATTTCTGCAGCTCATCAATTCTCTCCTCCATAAAAATGTATCTGGTCAAGGCATTTTTCCCTCCATGAAACAACGTACAGTATGTACCAGTGGAATTACTGCATGTTCTCTTCAGGCTTTTTACGCTTGAGGACCACAAAGAATGTGATGGATTCGTGGCTTTCTGGCTTCAGGAAAAAGGGAGATTTCGCCACTTTCAGCGAGTACTGGTGGAACAAGTCGTCAATGATCAGTTCATCGCCGAAATGATGGAGCAATAACCCCTCAAAAGCGGCTCTTAAGCTGAGAGAGCGTGATTCAGGGGTGGAAAAGGTAATATGCATTTTGTGGTGGCTTAAGGTTTGAATTCTCTCTATGTCGAAGAATCTGTTTCGATCGATCACTTGTTTCAGCTCCTTTTCTGATGGGAAATACAGTGGCAAGTTGAAGCTCTCTACTTTGGCTTTGCTTATGATCCCCTGCATTCCCAATATTTATTTTCAAAGTGATAAAAACCCTGCTCAATTCTTGGAGCCAAATAGT